>OU342743.1:362297595-362337525 GCA_910589775.1 Avena eriantha
AACCACATATGTATCCACTAGAGTTCATTGCATGTCTGTTCTTTTCATTAACCACAGCTAGAGTCATTGCTTTTCTATTCTTTTCACAAACCACATGGATCCACCACTGTCATTGCATGTTTGTTCTTGCAATAAACCACAGCTAGAGTCATTGCATGTGTGTTCTTTTCATTAACCACAACTAGAGTCATTTGATGTGTGTTCTTCTCATAAGCCACATATGGATCCACTAGTGTCATTGCATGTGTGTTCTTCTAATAAACCACAGCCAGAGTCATTGCATGTATGTTCTTTTCATAAACGACATATGGATCCACTAGAGTCATTGCATGTGTGTTCTTCTCATAAACCACATATGGATCCCCTAGTGTCATTACATGTCTGTACTTTTAATAAACCATAGCTAGAGTCACTAGATGTGTGTTCTTTTCATAAACCACATACGGGTCCACTATAGTCATTGCATGTGTGTTCTTTTCACAAACCACATATGGATCCACCAGAGTTTATTGCATGTGTGTTGTTTTGACAAACCACATATGGATCCACCAGAGTTCATTGCATGGGTGTTCTTTTCACAAACCACATATGGATCCACCAGTGTCAATGCATGTGTGTTCTTCTCATAAACCACATATGGATCCCCTAGTGTCATTGCATGTGTGTTCTTTTAATAAACCACAGCTAGAGTCACTAGATGTGTGTTCTTTTCATAAACCACATATGGATCGAGTAGAGTTACAGGATGTGTGTTCTTTTCATAAACCACATATGGATCCACCAAAGTTCATTGCATGTTTGTTCTTTTCATTAACCACATCTAGAGTCATTGCATGTCTGTTCTTTTCACAAACCACAAATGGATCCACCAAAGTTCATTCCATGTGTTTTCTTTTCACAAACCACATATGGATCCACCAGAGTTCATTGCATGTGTTTTCTTTTCACAAACCACATATGGATCCACCAGTGTCATTGCATGTGTGTTCTTCTCATAAACCACATATGGATCCCCTGGTGTCATTGCATGTGTGTTCTTTTAATAAACCACAACTAGTGTCACTAGATGTGTGTTTTTTTCATAAACCACATATGGATCCACTAGAGTCACTAGATGTGTGTTATTTTCACAAACCACATATGGATCTACCAGAGTTCATTGCATGTCTGTTCTTTTCACAAACCACATTTGGATCCACCAGTGTCATTGAAATGTGTGTTATTTTCATTAACCACAGCTAGAGTCGTTGCATGTGTGTTCGTTTCACAAACCACATATGGATCCACCAGAGTTCATTGCATGTGTGTTCTTTTCACGAACCACATATGGATCCACCAATGGCATTGCATGTGTGTTCCTCTCATAAACCACATATGGATCCCCCAGTGTCATTGCATGTGTGTTCTTTTAATAAACCACAACTAGAGTCACTGGATGTGTGTTCTTTTTATAAACCACATATGGATCCACTAGAGTCATTGCATGTGTGTTCTTTTCATAAACCACATATCGATCCACCAGAGTTCATTGCATGTTTGTTCTTTTCATTAACCACATCTAGAGTCATTGCATGTCTGTTCTTTTCACAAACCACATGGATCCACCAGTGTCATTGCATGTATGTTCTTTCAATAAACCACAGCTAGAGTCATTGAATGTGTGTTATTTTCATTAACCACTGCTAGAGTCATTAGATGTGTGTTCTTCTCACAAACCACATATGGACCACCCGTGTCATTGGATGTGTGTTCTTTCCATAAACCACATATGGATCCACTAGAGTCATTGCATGTGTGTTCTTTTCACAAACCACAAATGGATCCACCAAAGTTCATTCCATGTGTTTTCTTTTCACAACCACATATGGATCCACCAGAGTTCATTGCATGTGTTTTCTTTTCACAAACCACATATGGATCCACCAGTGTCATTGCATGTGTGTTCTTCTCATAAACCACATATGGATCCCCTGGTGTCATTGCATGTGTGTTCTTTTAATAAACCACAACTAGAGTCACTAGATGTGTGTTTTTTTCATAAACCACATATGGATCCACTAGAGTCACTAGATGTGTGTTATTTTCACAAACCACATATGGATCTACCAGAGTTCATTGCATGTCTGTTCTTTTCACAAACCACATTTGGATCCACCAGTGTCATTGAAATGTGTGTTATTTTCACTAACCACAGCTAGAGTCGTTGCATGTGTGTTCGTTTCACAAACCACATATGGATCCACCAGTGTCAATGCATGTGTGTTCTTCTCATAAACCACATATGGATCCCCTAGTGTCATTGCATGTGTGTTATTTTAATAAACCACAGCTAGAGTCACTAGATGTGTGTTCTTTTCATAAACCACATATTGATCGAGTAGAGTTACTGGATGTGTGTTCTTTTCATAAACCACATATGGATCCACCAAAGTTCATTGCATGTTTGTTCTTTTCATTAACCACATCTAGAGTCATTGCATGTCCGTTCTTTTCACAAACCACAAATGGATCCACCAAAGTTCATTCCATGTGTTTTCTTTTCACAAACCACATATGGATCCACCAGAGTTCATTGCATGTGTTTTCTTTTCACAAACCACATATGGATCCACCAGTGTCATTGCATGTGTGTTCTTCTCATAAACCACATATGGATCCCCTGGTGTCATTGCATGTGTGTTCTTTTAATAAACCACAACTAGTGTCACTAGATGTGTGTTTTTTTTCATAAACCACATATGGATCCACTAGAGTCACTAGATGTGTGTTATTTTCACAAACCACATACGGATCTACCAGAGTTCATTGCATGTCTGTTCTTTTCACAAACCACATTTGGATCCACCAGTGTCATTGAAATGTGTGTTATTTTCATTAACCACAGCTAGAGTCGTTGCATGTGTGTTCATTTCACAAACCACAAATGGATCCGCTAGAGTTCATTGCATGTGTATTCTTTTCATGAACCACATATGGATCCACCAATGGCGTTGCATGTGTGTTCCTCTCATAAACCACATATGGATCCCCCAGTGTCATTGCATGTGTGTTCTTTTAATAGACCACAACTAGAGTCACTGGATGTGTGTTCTTTTTATAAACCACATATGGATCCACTAGAGTCATTGCATGTGTGTTCATTTCACAAACCACATATGGATCCACCAGAGTTCATCGCATTTCTCTTCTTTTCATTAACCACAGCTAGAGTCATTACATGTCTGTTCTTTTCACAAACCACATGGATCCACCAGTGTCATTGCATGTGTGTTGTTTCAATAAACCATATCTAGAGTCATTGCATGTGTGTTCTTTTCATAATTTACAGCTAGAGTCATTTCATGTGTGTTCTTTTCACAAACCACATATGGATCCACCAGTGTCACTGGATGTGTGTTCTTTTCAAAAACCACATATGGATCCACCAGAGTCATTGCATGTCTGATATTTTCACAAGCCACATATGGATCCACTAGTTTCATTGCATGTATATTCTTTTCATAAACCATATGGATCCACCAGTGTCATTGCATGTGTGTTCTTTTCATAAACCACAACTAGAGTCATTGCATGTGTGTTCTTTTCATTAACCACAGCTAGAGTCATTGCATGTGTGTTCATTTCACAAACCACATATGGATCCACCAGAGTCATTACATGTGTGTTCTTTTCACTAACCATATATGCATCCACCAGTGTCATTGCATGTGTGTTCTTCTCATAAACCACATATGGATCCCCTAGTGTCATTGCATGTGTGTTCTTTTAATAAACCATAGCTAGAGTCACTGGATGTGTGTTCTTTTAATAAACCACATATGGATCCACTAGAGTCATTGGATGTGTGGTCATTTCACAAACCACATATGGATCCACCAGAGTTCATTGCATGTGTGTTCTTTTGACAAACCACATATGGATCCACCAGTGTTCATTGCATGTGTGTTCTTATAAAAAACCACATATGGATTCACCAGTGTCATTGCATGTGTGTTCTTCTCATAAACCACATATGGATCCCCTAGTGTCATTGCATGTGTGTTCTTTTAATAAACCACAACTAGAGTCACTAGATGTGTGTTCTTTTCATAAACCACATATGGATCCACTAGAGTCATTGCGTGTGTGTTCTTTTCACAAACCAAAAATGGATCCACCAGAGTTCATTGTATGTATGTTCTTTTCATTAACCACAGCTAGAGTCATTGCATGTCTATTATTTTCACAGACCACATGGATCAACCAGTATCATTGCATATGTGTTGTTTATATAAACCATAGGAAGAGTCATTACATGTGTGTTCTTTTCATTAACCACAACTAGAGTCATTGTTGTGTGTTATTTTCACAAACCACCTATGGATCCACAAGTGTCATTGGATGTGTGTTCTTTTCATAAACCATAGCTAGAGTCACTGCATGTGTGTTCTTTTCACAAACCACATAAGGATCCACTAGAGTCATTACATGTGTGTTCTTTTCACAAACCACATATGGATCCACCAGAGTTCATTGCATGTGTGTTCTTTTCACAAAACAAATACGGATCCACCAGAGTTCATTGCATGTGTTTTCTTTTCACAAACCACATATGGATCCACCAGTGTCATTGCATGTCTCTTCTTCTCATAAACCACATATGGATCCCCTAGTGTCATTGCATGTGTGTTCTTTTAATAAACCATAGCTAGATTCACTGGATGTGTGTTCTTTTCATAAACCATATATGGATCCACTAGAGTCATTGCATGCGTATTCTTTTCACAAACCACATATCGATCCACCAGAGTTCATTGCATGTATGTTCTTTTCACAAACCACATATGGATCCACCTTATTTCATTGCATGTGTGTTCTTTTCGCAAACCACATATGGATCCACCTATGTCATTGCATATGTGTTCTTCTCATAAACCACATATGGATCCCCTAGTGTCATTGCATGTGTGTTCTTTTAATAAACCACAGCTAGAGTCACTGGATGTGTGTTCTTTTCATAAACCACATATGGATCCACTAGATTCATTGCATGTCTGTTCATTTCACAAACGACATTTGGATCCACCAGTGTCATTGAAATGTGTGTTATTTTCATTAACCCCAGCTAGAGTCGTTGCATGTATGTTAATTTCAGAAACCACATATGGATCCACCAGAGTTCATTGCATGTGTGTTATTTTCACAAACCACATATGGATCCACCAATGGCATTGCATGTGTGTTCCTCTCATAAATCACATATGGATCCCCTGGTGTCATTGCATGTGTGTTCTTTTAATAAACCACATCTATAGTCACTAGATGTGTGTTCTTTTCATAAACCACATATGGATCCACCAGAGTCATTGCATGTGTGTTCTTTTCACAAACCACATATGGATCCACCAGTATCATTGAAATGTGTGTTCTTTTCATAAACCATATGGATCCACCAGTGTCATTGAAATGTGTGTTCTTTTCATTAACCACGGCTATAGTCATTGCATGTGTGTTCTTTTCACAAACGATATGTGGATCCACCAGAGTCATTACATGTGTGTTATTTTCACAAACCATATATGGATCCACCAGTGTCATTGCATGTGTGTTCTTCTCATAAACCACATATGGATCCCCTAGTGTGATTGCATGTGTGTTCTTTTAAGAAACCATGGCTAGAGTCACTGGATGTGTGTTCTTTTAATAAACCACATATGGATCCACTTGAGTCATTGGATGTGTGGTCATTTCACAAACCAGACATGGATCCACCAGAGTTCATTGCATGTGTGTTCTTTTGACAAACCACATATGGATCCACCAGTGTTCATTGCATGTGTGTTCTTATCAAAATCCACATATGGATTCAAAAGTGTCATTGCATGTGTGTTCTTCTCATAAACCACATATGGATCCACTAGAGTCATTGCATGTGTGTTATTTTCACAAACCAAAAATGGATCCACCAGAGTTCACTGTATGTATGTTCTTTTCATTAACCACAGCTAGAGTAATTGCATGTCTATTATTTTCACAGACCACATGGATCAACCAGTATCATTGCATATGTGTTGTTTATATAAACCATAGGAAGAGTCATTACATGTGTGTTCTTTTCATTAACCACAACTAGAGTCATTATTGTGTGTTATTTTCACAAACCACCTATGGATCCACAAGTATCATTGGATGTGTGTTCTTTTCATAAACCACAGCTAGAGTCATTGCATGTGTGTTCTTTTCACAAACCACATATGGATCCACTACAGTCATTACATGTGTGTTCTTTTCACAAACCACATATGGATCCACCAGAGTTCATTGCATGTGTGTTCTTATCACAAACCACATATGGATCCACCAGAGTTCATTTCATGTGTGTTCTTTTCACAAACCACATATGGATCCACCAGTGTCATTTCATGTCTATTCTTCTCATAAACCACATATGGATCCCCTAGTGTCATTGCATGTATGTTCTTTTAATAAACCACAGCTAGATTCACTAGATGTGTGTTCTTTTCATAAACCATATATGGATCCACTAGAGTCATTGCATGTGTATTCTTTTCACAAACCACATATCAATCCACCAGAGTTCATTGCATGTCTGTTCTTTTCACAAACCACATATGGATCCACCTTAGTTCATTGTATGTGTGTTCTTTTCACAAACCACATATGGATCCACAAGCGTCATAGCATATGTGTTCTTCTCATAAACCACATATGGATCCCCTAGTGTCATTGCATGTGTGTTCTTTTAATAAACCACATATGGATTCACCAGTGTCATTGCATGTGTGTTCTTATAAAAAACCACATATGGATTCACCAGTGTCATTGCATGTGTGTTCTTCTCATAAACCACATATGGATCCCCTAGTGTCATTGCATGTGTGTTCTTTTAATAAACCACGGCTAGAGTCACTGGATGTGTGTTCTTTTCATAAACCACATATGCATCCAATAGATTCATTGCATGTTTGTTCTTTTCACAAACCACATATGGATCCACCAGAATTCATTGCATGTGTGTTCTTTTCATTAACTAGAGCTAGAGTCATTGCATGTATGTTCTTTTCATAAAACATATGGATCCCCTTGTGTCATTGCATGTGTGTTCTTTTAATAAACCACAACTAGAGTAACTGGATGTGTGTTCTTTTCATAAACGACATATAGAACCATTAGAGTCATTGCATGTGTGTTCTTTTCACAAACCACATATGTATCCACTAGAGTTCATTGCATGTCTTTTCTTTTCATTAACCACAGCTAGAGTCATTGCTTTTCTATTCTTTTCACAAACCACATGGATCCACCACTGTCATTGCATGTTTGTTCTTTCAATAAACCACAGCTAGAGTCATTGCACGTGTGTTCTTTTCATTAACCACAACTAGAGTCATTTGATGTGTGTTCTTCTCATAAGCCACATATGGATCCACTAGTGTCATTGCATGTGTGTTCTTTTAATAAACCACAGCTAGAGTCATTGCATGTATGTTCTTTTCATAAACGACATATGGATCCACTAGAGTCATTGCATGTGTGTTCTTCTCATAAACCACATATGGATCCCCTAGTGTCATTGCATGTCTGTACTTTTAATAAACCATAGCTAGAGTCACTAGATGTGTGTTCTTTTCATAAACCACATACGGGTCCACTATAGTCATTGCATGTGTGTTCTTTTCACAAACCACATATGGATCCACCAGAGTTTATTGCATGTGTGTTGTTTTGACAAACCACATATGGATCCACCAGAGTTCATTGCATGGGTGTTCTTTTCACAAACCACATATGGATCCACCAGTGTCAATGCATGTGTGTTCTTCTCATAAACCACATATGGATCCCCTAGTGTCATTGCATGTGTGTTCTTTTAATAAACCACGGCTAGAGTCACTAGATGTGTGTTCTTTTCATAAACCACATATGGATCGAGTAGAGTTACTGGATGTGTGTTCTTTTCATAAACCACATATGGATCCACCAAAGTTCATTACATGTTTGTACTTTTCATTAACCACATCTAGAGTCATGGCATGTCTGTTCTTTTCACAAACCACAAATGGATCCACCAAAGTTCATTCCATGTGTTTTCTTTTCACAAACCACATATGGATCCACCAGAGTTCATTGCATGTGTTTTCTTTTCACAAACCACATATGGATCCACCAGTGTCATTGCATGTGTGTTCTTCTCATAAACCACATATGGATCCCCTGGTGTCATTGCATGTGTGTTCTTTTAATAAACCACAACTAGTGTCACTAGATGTGTGTTTTTTTCATAAACCACATATGGATCCACTAGAGTCACTAGATGTGTGTTATTTTCACAAACCACATATGGATCTACCAGAGTTCATTGCATGTCTGTTCTTTTCACAAACCACATTTCGATCCACCAGTGTCATTGAAATGTGTGTTATTTTCATTAACCACAGCTAGAGTCGTTGCATGTGTGTTCATTTCACAAACCACATATGGATCCACCAGAGTTCATTGCATGTGTGTTCTTTTCACGAAGCACATATGGATCCACCAATGGCATTGCATGTGTGTTCCTCTCATAAACCACATATGGATCCCCCAGTGTCATTGCATGTGTGTTCTTTTAATAAACCACAACTAGAGTCACTGGATGTGTGTTCTTTTTATAAACCACATATGGATCCACTAGAGTCATTGCATGTGTGTTCTTTTCATAAACCACATATGGATCCACCAGCGTTCATTGCATGTTTGTTCTTTTCATTAACCACATCTAGAGTCATTGCATGTCTGTTCTTTTCACAAACCACATGGAACCACCAGTGTCATTGCATGTATGTTCTTTCAATAAACCACAGCTAGAGTCATTGAATGTGTGTTATTTTCATTAACCACAGCTAGAGTCATTAGATGTGTGTTCTTCTCACAAACCACATATGGACCACCCGTGTCATTGGATGTGTGTTCTTTCCATAAACCACATATGGATCCACCAGTGTCATTGCATGTGTGTTCTTTTCATTAACCACATATGGATCCCCTAGTGTCATTGCATGTGTGTTCTTTTCATTAACCATAGCTAGAGTAATTGCATGTCTATTCTTTCCATAAACCACATGGATCCACTAGAGTCATTGCATGTGTGTTCTTTTCACATACCACAAATGGATCCACCAAAGTTCATTCCATGTGTTTTCTTTTCACAAACCACATATGGATCCACCAGAGTTCATTGCATGTGTTTTCTTTTCACAAACCACATATGGATCCACCAGTGTCATTGCATGTGTGTTCTTCTCATCAACCACATATGGATCCCCTCGTGTCATTGCATGTGTGTTCTTTTAATAAACCACAACTAGAGTCAGTAGATGTGTTTTTTTTTCATAAACCACATATGGATCCACTAGAGTCACTAGATGTGTGTTATTTTCACAAACCACATATGGATCTACCAGAGTTCATTGCATGTCTGTTCTTTTCACAAACCACATTTGGATCCACCAGTGTCATTGAAATGTGTGTTATTTTCACTAACCACAGCTAGAGTCGTTGCATGTGTGTTTGTTTCACAAACCACATATGGATCCGCCAGAGTTCATTGCATGTGTATTCTTTTCATGAACCACATATGGATCCACCAATGGCGTTGCATGTGTGTTCCCCTCATAAACCACATATGGATCCCGCAGTGTCAATGCATGTGTGTTCTTTTAATAAACCACAACTAGAGTCACTGGATGTGTGTTCTTTTTATAAACCACATATGGATCCACTAGAGTCATTGCATGTGTGTTCATTTCACATACCACATATGGATCCACCAGAGTTCATCGCATTTCTGTTCTTTTCATTAACCACAGCTAGAGTCATTGCATGTCTGTTCTTTTCACAAACCACATGGATCCACCAGTGTCATTGCATGTGTGTTGTTTCAATAAACCATATCTAGAGTCATTGCATGTGTGTTCTTTTCATAATTTACAGCTAGAGTCATTTCATGTGTGTTCTTTTCACAAACCACATATGGATCCACCAGTGTCACTGGATGTGTGTTCTTTTTAAAAACCACATATGGATCCACCAGAGTTCATTGCATGTGTATTGTTTTCACAAACCACATATGGATCCACCAGTGTCATTGCATGTGTGTTCTTCTCATAAACCACATATGGATCCCCTAGTGTTGTTGCATGTGTGTTCTTTTAATAATCCACAGCTAGAGTCACTAGATATATGTTCTTTTCATAAACCACATATGGATCCACCAGTGTCATTGCTTGTGTGTTCTTTTCACAAACCACATATGGATCCACCAGAGTTCATCTCATGTCTATTAGTTTCAATAAACCACAGCTAGAGTCATTGCATGTCTATTCTTTTCACAAACCACATGAATCCACCAGTGTCATTGCATATGTGTTCTTTCAATAAACCAATGCTAGATTCATTGCATGTGTGTTATTTTAATTAACCATAGCTAGAGTCATTTGATGTGTATTCTTTTCACAAACCACATATGGATCCACCAGTGTCATTGGATGTGTGTTCTTTTCATAAACCACAGCTTAAGTCACTGGATGTGTGTTCTTTTTGTAAACCACATATGGATCTGATGTCTACGCACTTCTATTCTTGTAGATAGTTGTTGGGCGTCCAAGTGCAGAGGTTAGTAGAACAGCAGCAAGTTTTGCCTTAAGTGGATCACCCAAGGTTTATCGAACTCAGGGAGGAAGTGGTCAAACGTATCCCCTCTCAAGCAACCCTTTAATCAACATACAAGAAGTCTCTTGTGTCCCCAACACACCCAATACACTTGTCAGGTGTATAGGTGCACTAGTTCGGCGAAGAGATAGTGACATACAAGTGGTATGGATATAAGACAACGGTGATAGAAAATAACTTGATGGCGTGGAAAATACTAAAGCAAAACTAAAATAAAGATGGAAGCAAGCAAACATGTAACAGATCTAGTTGTAAACAATGTATCAATGCTTAGAAACAAGGCCTAGGGATCATACTTTCACTAGTGAAAACTCTCATATAAATATCTTCTCTTCATGATACTACTCTTAACTACTCTCCGGTTGGACACTCTAATCGATGGTAGGGCTATAACAGCACACCTCAAAGTAAGCCTTTCCCATCTAGATAACCCCACACTATCACCTTGAGTACTAGATGAGTCCAACAAACACCACAATTTCATAAAGACATCCAACTCCAAATATAAATCATAACAAGTATTTGTAACCTCTAGCCGAAGTGCCACCATGGTGAGCATGCTGTCACTTTCACACACATGGGGAGAGCAAAGATTCATTAAAGCACTTGAGTAGCAGAATAGATCTAATTGATTACAAAGCTCATGATCACAATATGATCATGCATAGAGAGAGAGATGAACACAGAGCTACCGGTAGAACCCTTAGCCTCGAGAGAGAACTACTCCCTCCTCATCATGGGAATCAGCAATGGTGATGGAGATGGTGGTGGAGATCGATGGAGATGGCTCCGGGGGCACTTCCCCGTCTTGGCAGGGTGCTGGAACAGAGATTTCTGTCCCCCGAATCTCCCCTTCGGTGCCGGCGGCGATACAGAACTTTTCGTGGCTGGAGGCTTCACGATCTAGGGTTTATGCATCGGGAGGCTTCTTATAGGCGAAGAGGCAAGGTCGGTGGGCGGCCAGGGAGCCCACACCACCTGGTGGCGCGGCAAGGGCTAGCCCGCACCACCATATGGTGTGGCAAGGCCTTGGCCCTCCTCCGTCTCTACTTCAGGCTCCGTGAGTCTTCCGGTAAAATAGGAACTTTGGCTTTTGTCCCGTACAATTCCGAGAATATTAATTTTCTGACTTTCCTGGAACCAAAAACAACAGAAAACAGGCAACTGGCACTGTGGCTCTTGTTAATAGGTTAGTCCAAGAAATCATATGAAAAGTACTCCAAAGTTGGAACAAAACACAAGAAAGTGGATAAAACCAAGCATGGAACATCAAAAATTATAGATACATTTGCAATGTATCAACATCCCCAAGCTTAACTCCTGCTCGTCCTCGAGTAGGTAAGTGATAAAAAGAAAGAATAATTTTTTAGGTGACATGCACCATCAAAGACTTAATCAAAGTATTTGTAAAACATTGATAGTTGGGATCATAGTACTTCAATCATAGCATGAAAGACAAAGTTCTAGCAATAAGCAAAGAAACTATGATGCAACATGAAAAGGCACAAACAAAAGATTCATGAATAACAATACTTTGCAAGACGTTTGTTTGTTTCACATAAAGAAAACACAGCATAATAGCATTCAGCTTGTTCCTCAATAGAGTAGCAAATATAAATGCACAGGACACCTTCAAAGTTAATAAGAGTGACTAGATACAATAGTTTAAAACAAGCAATATCAAGTTATGCATCAATCAACTAGTCTTGGGACAATGCACGTAGAACTAAGAATGGCCACTATGCTCTCAAAGTAAGTGCACAAAGATAGAAGGTGGAGACTCAATATAATGGTGAAAAAAAGCCTTTGTAAAAGGAAGTAGGGATTCAAGTCTCATAAAGAGATTCCAAAAATTATGGTACTTATAGCTTTCAGCTCTCATTGCTCCTATCATAAGCATCTTGAAGTGATTAAGGTTAAAGTGAACAAACTATGGTGTACATGCTTGACGAAGTATAAGTCGGAAATCTCATGTCCCTTGTATACGAGGGCCGCTCCTCATGCTACTCAAGTTTAGTCACCGGTAAGTTCTTGTCATCGTAAGTACATGTGTATCATAGAGAACCGCCAACGGGGTAGCCCATGCCCGATGATACGAAAGAATCCCCATATCAAAATGACAAGGCAAGTAGACAACGAGCATCTCAGCATTCTTCTTATTTACCATGGGAATATGGTGCTTTTTTTCTCTCTTTCCTCTTTTTATAGTATCTCTTTTTTCTCTTTTTTCTCAATATAGGACTCTTTTTTTATAAGAAGAATGCTTCATAGACAGCTCATTATGGTTACGCTGCAGGTTTCCACCATGTCAGCATGGATTAGACCAGGGTCCAGGCGTTTCTCTAACACATATAAATAACTCCATGGACTTACCACTACAAGAAATATGTTAACTGGCGACCCCAAATATTGGTCAAAAAAAGATCATAGTAGTCTATCCATGACCTTTCTATGACCAAAACGAGTAGGCCACATATCGAGCGTCACTATAGACAGCTCACGACCTTTTTTTTGAATTGGTCATGGACTAGTATGACCAAAATAGATGGTCATAGTGTCCATGACCAAAATTTTGGTCATGGCATTTTGCATATCCACGTAAGCTAGTCTAACGTGGAATATGACGTAGCAGCTGATTCAGCCCAGTCTAGTTTGGTCCTTTACATGGGCCAAGCCCAACAATTCTAGCCTTTTGGTTTTCAAGCCTGGTTTTTACTGTTTTACTGTGCATTTATTTCATGGGCCAAGCCCAAGTTAAGCCCGTATATATTTTTTCTGGTGTTTTCTTTGGCCCAACATTTTCGTTTTTTCAATTTTATTTCATAGCAGGTCCCAAAAGTCAGATGGATCCTACCTGTCAGTTCCAGTTTCCTACTGGTCCCACATATCAGGTATTAATTCCACACAGGTTGCACTCATCAGTTTTCATTTGTGCAATAACGAGTAATTTGATTCAGACAGATCCAATAAAATCATAATATTTCATATAGCAGTGAAACAAGGTAGATTAAGATTACAACCATGTCAAGAAAGTATGTCGCATGTCCTATACAATTAAAATTTACAAAGAGACCTACTGATGTTAGAGTTGCTCCCCTTCTGCTCGTGATCACAGTTAGCTTGCTCTCGAGCCCAGCCAAGGGGCGTCAGATCCTTCCTTGGTGACCAGACAGGGACAAAGCCACCGCCCGTGGGCTCCCGAGAACAGCGCCACCACCTCTGCGTGATGCACCACAGCTCACCGTGCTCATCCGCATAATCTCCAGTGGCTGCAACTCTCGACATCACGGCGCCAGGCACGGCGAGGTGGAGGATGTAGCTAGAATAGAGAAGCTGACTTGTGTCTGGCTAGCAGCAAATGCAACATCTGCAGAGACAACAAGGGGGGATTATAACTCTGGCTAGCATTTTCTAAGCATCTAGTAGCATATAAGCACAAATATTTTTTGTCTACAAATGAGTGATACCTAACAACATACACACAAAAATTCAGCTAGGCTCCACCCCAGATGGACTTTTTTTAATCGAAGCTCTGAGTCGTTCTACAAAGTAATCAAAGCATATTGTTGAAACAAAGAGCATTACAACATCAATATCCAGTACATTTAACAGCAAGAAAACAGGGGCAACATTACCTTACTAGTTCCACCATAAACTATGATACTTGGTCAATTCAGCCACCCCATTTCCATAATTGTATCTAGCATTTGCAAAGTGAAGTGACACTAAAATCAGAAGCAACAAACACTCAGATGTTATAGTTCTCCTATAAGCCCCGCTTGCGTAAAAGGTAAGATATCAGTTAAATTGGAAGCACTAGAGAGGTGCAAAACATGAGTAGTTTCTTATTCTTAGAGAGGTGCAAAAAATGACAGTTTCTTCAGCAGATGTTACTAATGGTGCATGTCGCCTATGCTGTCATTCAGCCATCGCTAGCTCGAGGTTGGGAGAGAATAGTGTGAGGTTAAAGTTCTAGGTTCAGAAATTGAATCACCTATCATGGTTGCCGGTGGTGGTCAATGAAATGCCAACAAAATTGATGCAACAGCGAAAAGGAAACACAATTTTATACCTGCAGACTTTTTCTATGAGCCTTCATCAGAATAGGAACCAGACCTTGTGACCTAGAGGAAATAAATAAAAAACGATCTTAACATTTGCTTAGATGGTTTTTGACACGGAAACATCAAAGAAAAAATGAGAAATAAATGCTCCCCAAGTTCTCACACAACATAAATAGCATAGACACACTAACTCTATAACTCATACTAATATGTACAGGAGTTATTACCATTGCACCAGGACCACCAGGTGAGCCCAAGCCATATCTGTCAATGGGCATGCTGATGTTGTAAATTCTACCTATTTAGGATACATGAAAATTGGAAATGGTCGTTACAAACAGTATCACAGCATTCAGGTCAGATCTAAAAACACCTTTTATTTCACAAGCATTGGAAAAAAGAACTGCTAATCTGCAACATCGATCAAAGCACACAGTAAGAAATCAAGAAGTAATTATCTATTACATATATGTTTTTAGAATAGAAGAGTGTGTACAGAAATATATTGACGTGCTGGCATTCTTGGCAAGTAAGTTTGGATAAATAAGGGTTCTAATGCAAGATAGAAACAAAGAGAGAGAAAGATAGAGACATAACCTAGAAGGTGCAGTCGAGTCCGCCGCGTCCGCCTCCGCGCACCGGCCGCATGAACTCGGGGTTGCAAAACAGGTCCATCAAAGAAAACCATGACCTCATAACGGTCGGGTCAAGTAGAGTTCGGTACTGGTGAGCAGTCTACGATCAGGCTGCTACTTCTTCGAAAGTCTGTCCAGGAACAAGCTCTAGAACATCATCATCATTCTCTTCCTTGCCCTATATGGTGCCTGCAGGAGCCACATGCTTCTACATCTCTTCAGCAATCCTCTTCAGGTGCTCCATGTTGTCAGGGCCTGGATGAAACAAGCAGGTTTTAGAATCATAGTATGGTACCATCATAAACTTGACAAGTGGCTACATTTGCTGTGTAAGTCTTATGAAACATAACAGGTACTGAATAAGCATCAATGTGCCAAAGTTTGTGAAAGAAATTCTAGTTGTCAAACAATAAGCTGAAAGCTAGTAATAGGCAAATGTATGCTCTAGTACCCAGCCTCTACTACTCTAGTCTGGGTAGAGTACTAGTGATGATAGAGAGCATTAACTCTAGTACCCAACCTCTACTAACAGAGCTAAAAAAGAGGAAGAAAAACATGGAGTGACCGTGTAGGCAACATATAAAATACTCAACAATATATGAGGTTGGCAACATGATTTTAGTAACTGGTAGACAAGAAATAACGTAAGACACTCAACAATTAGTAGACAAAATAAGACTAAAATACTCAAGTCCAATTGGCAATACATAATTATAAATCATTAGCAAGATTATTAAGCAAAAATATTTACTAAATGACCTCAACAAGTGACAAGGAGTGTAGCATACCCAATTGGTTGATGATCCCAGGAAGAACATCGTGTAGCTCTATCAGGACAAACCATGAATGTGAGTAAACTAGGTACAAAAGGTACTTCAAAATGCCAGCAGAACTTTTCAAGCATGGTTAAAATGCAACATATTAGGTTAGAAACAAGTTCCATACATCAGGCATGCCATGAATGTAAAACAAAGTGCCTAGGAAGACATGGCATGTTATAAATGCAAACCAAGCATGCTCCACAGTGAGAAGACTAACCAAGCGCATACAAATATGTGTCAAGTGGCCAAAAGTGGGAAGTTATAATGATCATGTTACACACTTGCTCAAAACTAGATACTAGGAATATTCAGAAACTACAATCAATGGATCATGAGTGGCTGTAAATGTGGGGCCAGTCAGCTGTTGCATTAAAGTAAAGTACAGTATCTATAAAACTAGGATGACATGGCAATCAAGAAATCTAGAATCTTATAATCTAAATCATAACCAAGTTATCAAAAAGGGAGAGGTGAGAGACAATCCATACTCTTGGTCTACAGAGTCCAACTGACAAATCAGTATGAAATATGCTCGTACTGCAACTGCACCAACACAACAACGCCACTCCCCCATTTCCACTTCGACTTGCAAGGTAAGGAGAAGTACAGCTGCTACTGGGAAAGCATGGAAGAAAGAAGAGGCCATTGGGGCTGGTGAACTGGATAATGATATCTTCCTTGAAGATGTTAACCTCCTCGATGGCCGGGATGGCATCGACGCCCCACCCTCTTGAGCGTGCCCTGCAGCCGCTTGTCATCAGTGGTGGCTATCTTGTGAACTGCCTTCTTCTTCCTGCACTAAAACCAACAAGGTCGGGCCTTGAGTCCAGCGATTAACACGAAAAGGACCTAGATTATACAAATCAACCGAGTGTACAGAGGGGAGTGGGGGAGGAGTCGAGAACCTACCGGCGCACGGTGGCTTTCCCGCCAGTGCGGACGGCGCCAGCCATCTTCATGAGTCTCTCCTTGTTCATCTACGGTGGAAGAGAGGAGGATCTGGCGGCGGAGGAGACGGATCCAGAGAGGAGGTGACCTCCATCTCCTCCTGCGAGAGCAATGGTGCGAGGGGATTCGATGTGGAGGATGAGCAGTAGAGGGGCAGTAGCTTAGGGTTAGGGACAGCAGCGCGGGGATTCGATGGTAGAAGGAGGGGAAGAGGGTGCAACTTCTTTAGGGTTAGGGCGACAGCGCGGGGATGCGATGGGAAGTTTTTTTTACTTTTTTTTTGAGAAAAGTTTTTTTTGACTTGATGCGATGGGAAGAGTTGATCGCGTGCGTACGTGTCTTTGCGTCCTATGTGCACCCTGTGTCTCCGTCCGCTCGGACTCGGCGAGCGTTCAATCAATGGACGCACGGCTCAGATCATGTATTGCGGTGTGATCCGCAAGATGTGGTTTCGTGCGACCTGATTGGCTAGAGAGCGATGAGGGGTTTCGTATTCTTGAATTGACTCGTCAGACAGCTAACGGACGAGATAATTGGCGCCAAGGAGTAATAGACAGGCCTTGTGGTGGCGGAGAGTTCCTTCGTCTGCTGCAACAATAATTATCTTAAGTTTCAGTACCAAACGGAGATGCAAACCGCTTTGACATATTATCCAAAAGTGGGCATAACTAATTAAAAAGGTAAAACTTCGCACTGCGTCATCTTGGGTCCTGCCTGCAAGTTATACACAGTGGATCATGTCTATAAGTTATGAGTGGCATATCTATCAGTTCAGTCTGTCACTCGTATTACTAGAATGACATGTTACATGACACATAGACGAATTGCTTATGTGGCGGTTCAGTCACCCACTTTGTACTTAAAAATATATTGTTACTACATCATATGACCACCTAAATTGGTCGTAATCGACTACATACAAGGCTTTAGACCAGTGTTATCCATCTACAACCATTTTGTGTTAGTAAATTATGACCTTCTTGACAAAATTGGTCGTAATTTTTGAAGGTTGGAACCCTCCTAAATGCCTTACGACCAGTTGATTCAAAATGGTCATAGATCTATGACCAAAAAATCCATGGTCATTAAAAAGGTCACTAGTGAGCATATTTCTTGTAGTGTACAAGCTCCCCTTTCATTTCACACCGACGACATCCATATACAAAAGAGCATGATATCAACTAGGTGCAAGTACCAAGTGCAATGTTAAAAGCATTCCCCATGAAAGCATGGTTCTGCTAATTTCCGACAAATAAGTGCAAGCATATACAACATAGAAGACACAATGGTTCAAGTTTATTAAGGACAAGAAAAGTAAAGTGTGCCATCAAGTTCGTGAGAGCTTTAATCACTAGTTTTCTCATAACAAGTTTAATTTGGAAGGTAAACAAAAGCATGAATATACTTGGAATAGCATAAGATAATAGGTAGGTATGGTGGACTCTTTGGAATAACTTGGTTTAGGGAGTTGGATGCATGAGTGAAACTCATACTTTGTTGTGGAGGCTAGCAAAATACTGGGAGCGACAAACTAAGAGAGCAATAATGGCCATAATCATGCAGAGCGACAAAACATCATTGATCAAATCATAAAGTGATACTACAAGTTGAAAACTAAAGGATCATAAAGGCTATGGTGACTTTGGATAGTCATAACATGGTGTGAGCATGTGCCAAGTCAACCCAAATAAAGCATCAAAGGAGAAAACCACTATACTATGCTTTAATATGCTAAAACAACGCATGATTCATCCAAGGCACATTAAGAAATCTCAATTGTTTATAACAAGTCATGCTACAGCAAATAATACTAAGCATAAAGCCAAAATAATATCAAGCATGGCATGACAGAGCATAGGCCAGAGTCAAAATCAAGCTCTTTTTACCACATAAGTATGAACTTTCCTACTCTTTTCCAAACCAAACCAAACTATTTGAAAACCAATGTATGAAAGAGGGGGGTCCAACCAATTTATTCAAGCAAACTAAGCAAACAAAGCAAACGAAAAAACAAAACGAAAACGAAAAAGAAGACGCTCCAAGAACAACACAACTGTGCATGAAACAATAAAAACGATGCGTTTGGAAGGAACCTGGGATTTTTATTGATGAAGAGGGGGATGCCTTGGGCATCCCCAAGCTTTGACACTTGTACTTCTTGGATATTTCTTGGGGTGACACGCATGGCATCCCCAAGCTTGAGCTTTAGTCCATCCTTCATCTCATTACTCATTCCTTCCATACACCTGAAATTTTTCCTTCATACAAAACTTCACACAATCTCATTAGCAACATTAGTGCACTTAAGATATATGTCTTAAGGTTCAGTTATAACACCAAATAAAAATTCCATTAAAACACAAGCTACTGTATCACTTCCCTCAAAAATCTCAATTCCCCAAAAGAACTAAAAAAGAAACATACAAGAAGCAAATGCAGAAAATGGCAGAAATCTGTCAAAACAGACCAGCAGGTAAAGACGATTTTTTTATAAGACCTTATGTTGCTCAAATCAAAAAGTGTTGAACTAACTAAAGTTCTATAAAAACCTCGGGCAGAAGCACAAAAATTCACGCCTCAAAAAGACGTACAGAGATTTTACACGAATTTTTACGTTGAAGCACATAAATCTCTTTCGGGGCAGCAACTTTCCCAATCATTGCTTCTCTCTCATTAGATGTTACTCTTGGCACAAAAAGCAAATAAAAAGTATAATGAGCGGTTATTACAGAGGTAATAACTTTTAAGACTCATCTAAAACTTTTGGGTTATCTCTCAATAAGTACTTTTCTTTAATGCCTTTAAGTTAGGCTTGATAGTTTGAGAAGATGCTCACATAAGAAATATGAATTGAAGTAAAAGAGAGCATCAAGAAGCAAATTCAAAGCACATTTAAGTCTAACCCACTTCCTATGCATAGTAATATTGTAGAGAAACAAGTCATGAAAGCACAAAGCAATAAGCATAAAAAAGCAAAACAAGTGCAACTTCAAGACTTTCAGCATAAAGAGGGGAAACTTAATATTGTTGAGACACATAAAACCATGTTTCCCTCTCTCATAATAACTTTTAGTAGCATCATGAATAAAATTAAGAATATAACTATCACATAAAACATTCTTATCATGAGTCACATGCATAAAACAATTATTACTCTCTCTATAAGAATAGTCATTCTTATTAATCATAGTGGGAGCAAACTCAACAAAATAGCTATCATTATTATTCTCATCACCATAATCATCAAATATAGGAGGCATATTGTAGTCATAATTAATTGCCTCCTCAATAGTAGGTGGACTGAAAATATCATAATCATCATTGCAATCATCATAAATTGGAGGTATAGTATCTTCATAAGCAATAGAATAGTTATCTTCCAAAGTGTGTTCATTTGTAAACATATCATCATTGGAAGGATCATGGATAGCACTAATAGTATAGCAATTATTCATATCATCATTTTCAGAATTGGTACCAAAGAGATTTTCAATATCAAAAGAAGTGTGCTTTTCCCAATCATGATCACTACTATAGGTAACAGGCATAGGAACATCATCGATTTCAGACTCATCAAAAACTATAATAGGAGCTACATGCTTAGGGGAAAATATCGTTTCCTCCCTCCTTTTACTCCTCCTTTTCTTCTTTATCTTCTTCTCTTTAGGAGGGAGAGGCTTGAAAGGAAGCTTCTCCATATACCCTGGTTCATTATTAGAGACAATAGAAGAAACTTTGGAGGATTCCTTCTTTTCATTAATAAGATCAAAACACATATTAGTCCTATCATATTTTGGTAAAATCTCATCTTCTATAATATTTTGTATGTAAGTATTTGTGTGACAATTGTCAACACAATAAAGATGACAACCATGCAGGACACTATTCATATCAAAAGCACCCATATCTACCAAAGAGGTTTTTTTTTATAACTCTTCACACCCCAAAAATAGTGTAAGTTCATCATGCTGATTAGGAGTGATCATGTCATCACAATACAAACTTGCAGTACTCATTGGATTAGAAGGGCTATTATTATGGCCTGAGCATTGGAAATTGAAATGACCCACTTCAAATCAAAGTTCACAAATAAAAGGATGGAGGGCACAAACGTTTTTACCAAGATCATTTAGAGCCCTATACCACATTCTAGTTTTTTCATTCCTGTGGGTGATACAATATTCTTCTTCAACTTGATTACTCTCACAAGGTCTATGTATCCCACAAAAATTAACATGCTTATAAGAAATAGTGCTTTCAGAGGTTTGAGCATGTTCATTGCTATCATTAACAACAATTTCATTTTCCATGCAAGTGCCTTTAAAAGGCTCATGATACATGTCCCACTTTTATTTAGGAGCATTAATTTGAGAAGCAAAGGTTTTAAAACTATCAATAAGAATTTGAGGATCAAGACCATATTTAGCACTAAGCTCTTGAAAATCAGCAGTTTCAGCAAAAGACTTAATGCAATCATACTCATAGTTTATACCTGGTTCTTTACCTTTGTTGTTATCCCAATCTTCGGTATTGCTTTGAATTGTTTCAAGAAGATCCCACTTAGCTTTGACCTCCTTACTTGTGAAGGATCCCTCTAAACAAGTATCTAGATAGTCCTTGTAATGTCCTGAAAGCCTTGCATAGAAATTATTAATAACAATATTACGGGGGGAGCTCATGAATGGGACATTTGAACATTAGTGACTTCAATCTTCCCCATGCTTGGGCGATACTTTCTCCATCATGAGGATGAAAATTATAAATGTAATTCCTATCTTTATGAATTTCATGAGGAGGATAAAATTTAGAGTAAAAGAGAGATTCAAGTTCCTTCCACTCCAAATGATGAGGATCATCTAGTAGCTCATACCACTCCCTTGCTTTGCCCTTAAGTGAAAAAGAGAATAACTTCTTGACGTGATCGGTTGTAATACATGCACACTTGAACAACCCGCATAATTCGTGTATAAAGAGCAAATGATCACCGAGATGGACAGTTCCATCTCCAAAATAGTAGTTATCCATAACACGATCAATAATTTTTATAGGTATTTTAAAAGGGATGCTTTCAGTATGTGGATTTAAAATATCACAAGTATCATTAGAATTACCACATATGGGAGATAAAGTATCATCATAGCAAATTTTCTTCCTTAAAACTGGGGAACTAGAGAGATCATTTTCATAAGGACCAACTTCCCCAAGCTTAGACGTTTCCATAGCATTAGTAACAAAGGTGTTCAAAAGATTCATACTAATAACATTCCTATTAGCATGCAAAGAAAGTTCCATGGGTTTTTTAATTTTCTTTTCAGACAATTCAAGTTCTAACTTAGGAAAAATACTAAAAAGCTCTCTAATTTTTTTGTTGTTTTCCATTAAGCCTAACTAGTGAAAACAAGAAACAAAAAGACAAAATTGCAGAATCTAAAGGAAATAACTTCGAGCACTCACACTAGAGGATGTGAGTACCTTTTACCTTACCTCCCCGGCAACGGCGCCAGAAAATATGCGTTTGCCGTGGGAGGTTCTTCTTCTTTAATCCTCCGGTGTGAATACCTTTTACCTTACCTCCCCGGCAACGGCGCTAGAAAATAGCTTTATGTCTACGCACTTCTATTCTTGTAGACAGTTGTTGGGCCTCCAAGTGCAGAGGTTTGTAGAACAGCAGCAAGTTTTCCCTTAATTGGATCGCCCAAGGTTTATCGAACTCAGGGAGGAAGTGGTCAAAGTTATCCCCTCTCAAGCAACCCTGTAATCAAGATACAAGAAGTCTCTTGTGTCCCCAACACACCTAATACACTTGTCAGGTGTATAGGTGCACTAGTTCGGCGAAGAGATAGTGAAATACAAGTGGTATGGATATAAGACAACGGTGATAGAAAATAACTTGATGGCGTGGAAAAGACTAAAGCAAAACTGAAATAAAGACGGAAGCAAGCAAACATGTAACAGATCTAGTTGCAAACGACGTATCAATGCTTAGAAACAAGGCCTAGGGATCATACTTTCACTAGTGAAGACTCTCATATAAATATCTTCTCTTCATGATACTACTCTTAACTACTCTTCGGTTGGACACTCTAATCGATGGTAGGGCTATAACAGCACACCTCAAAGTAAGCCTTTCCCATCTAGATAACCCCACACTGTCACCTTGAGTACTAGATGAGTCCAACAAACACCACAATTCCATAAAGACATCCAACTCCAAATATAACTCATAACAAGTATTTGTAACCTCTAGCCTAAGTGCCACCATGGTGAGCACGCTATCACTTTCACACACATGGGGAGAGCAAAGATTCATTAAAGCACTTGAGTAGCAGAATAGATCTAATTGATTACAAAGCTCATGATCACAATATGATCATGCATAGAGAGAGAGATGAACACATAGCTACCGGTAGAACCCTTAGCCTCGAGAGAGAACTACTCCCTCCTCATCATGGGAATCAGCAATGGTGATGGAGATGGTGGTGGAGATCGATGGAGATGGCTCCGGGGGCACTTCCCCATCTCGGCAGGGTGCCGGAATAGAGACTTTCTGTCCCCCGAATCTCCCCTTCGGTGGCGGCATCGATACGGAACTTTTCGTGGCTGGAGGCTTGACGATCTAGGGTTTATGCATCGGGAGGCTTCTTATAGGCGAAGAGGCAAGGTCAGTGGGCGGCCAGGGGGCCCACACCACCTGGTGGCACGGCCAGGCCCTGGCCCTCCTCTGTCTCTGCTTCGGGCTCCGTGAGTCTTCCGGTAAAATAGGAACTTTGGCTTTTGTCCCGTCCAATTCCGAGAATATTGATTTTCTGACTTTCCTGGAACCAAAAACAGCAGAAAACAGGCAACTAGCACTGTGGCTCTTGTTAATAGGTTAGTCCAAGAAATCATATGAAAAGTACTCCAAAGTTGGAACAAAACACAAGAAAGTGGATAAAACCAAGCATGGAACATCAAAAATTATACATACATTTGCAATGTAGCAGGATCCACGAGAGTCATTGCATGTGTGTTCTTTTCACAAAACACATATGGATCCACCAGAGTTCATTGCATGTGTGTTCTTTTCACAAACCACATATGGATCCACCAGAGTTCATTGCATGTGTGTTCTTTTCACAAACAGCTTGTCGAAGTCAGGCATCTGAAGGACTGGCCCCATGGTGAGGGCCTGCTTGAGGGTCTGGAATGCCTCGGTCACCTCTGCATCCTAGGAGAAGGCGTCTCTGCGTAGGAGCCGCATCAGGGGCACTGCGATGAGGCCGAAATCACGGTTGAATTTCCGGTAGTATCCGGGGAGACCCAGGAGCCCGTGGAGGGCCCGAGGCGACTTTGGAGTGGGCTAGGCCATGACCTTGTCGGCATCCATTGCGACGCCGTCCGCCGAGATGACGTGGCCTAGGTATGCCACGGACATTGTGCCGAACGAGCACTTCAAGCGCTTGAGGTGGAGACAATGCGCTCGAAGATCGTTGAAGATGATGGTCATATGTTGTAGGTGCTGCGCCCATGACGCGTTGTAGATCAGAATGTCATTAAAGAAAACTAGCACAAACCGGTGCAGGTAGGGCTGTAGCACTTCGTTCATGAGTGCTTGGAACGTCGCTGAGGCGTTGGAGAGGTCGAAGGGCATCACCAAGAACTCGAAGTGGTCGTGGTGGGTGCGGAAGGCCGTATTCGTGACATCCTCCGGATGCATCTGCACCTAGTGATATCCGGAGCAGAGGTCGAGCTTAGTGAAGAACCGTGCCCCGTGTAGCTCATCCAAGAGATCATCCACGACGGGAATAGGAAACTTGTCCTTGGATGTCTTTGTGTTGAGAGCGCGGTAATCGATGCAGAAGCGCCAGGAGCCATCGGGCTTGTGCACGAGGAGCACCGGAGCGGAGAATGGTGATGTCGATATCCGAATGATGCCCTGAGCGATCATGATCGCACACTGGCGCTCAAGCTCATCCTTCTGCAGCTGGGGGGTAGCGGTACGGACGCACGGCCACCTGTGCTGTGTTCAACGGAAGGTGGATGTGATAGTCGCAGGCCCGGGTTGGGGGAAGACCATGCAGCTCGTCAAAGAGGTCGTTGTGTTGCTGTACGAAGCTGTCCAGGAGGGGTGATCCCCGTCGACGGTGGCTGCCGCCAGCTGTGGTGTAGGTCCCCCTGGGAAATGTGCCGGTGCGCCCTCCCAGCGGACGCAACGACCCTGGCGCCAGAAGATCATCGTCAGGGTGTCGAAGTCCCAAAGGATGGGACCCAGCATCCGTAGGAAGTCGACGCCGAGATTGAAGTCAAAGCAGCCCAAGTCGATGCTGACACAGGTAATGGAGAACTGCTCGTCACCGATGATGATGGGAACGTGCTGAGCGAGACCCTGGCACGTCAGCCGGTCACCGTTGGCAACGGTAACGCGGAACTGCTCCCCATCGAACGGCTGTAGTCTGAGGCGACTCATGGTCGCCCCTGACAGAAAGTTGTGAGTGGAGCCCGTGTCGATGAGTGCGATGAGCCGTTCTCCGTTGATCATCACCGGCAGCAGCATAGTCTTCTCCCTCCGGAGGCCCGTGAGTGCATGGAGGGAGATGACAAAGGCAGCTGCGGGTGTCGGTCCTACGGGCACCACGTTAGTCGTGAGGTGGTCCGCGTCGTCCAGCGCGGCGACGACATCCTCCTCAATGTAGTACATAGCCTCCAAGTAGAACAGGCGCGGGCAAACATGGCCTGGTACATAGGGTTCATCGCAGTTGAAGCACAGCCCCTTGCGATGACGCTCGAGCTACTTGGCCGAGGTCAACCGACGGAACGGTCGTGTCGTGGCCGCGGCGGGAGGCACTGCGAGGGCCTGAGCGGGGCGACCTGGAGCCGGCAGTGGCGGTGTAGGGCAGCCCGGGGGATGGGCGTCCCTAGCCGGAAACGCCCGCTGCATGGCGGCCGCACAGTGCTCGAAGGCTCGGGCATAGTACATGGCCGTCTGGAGGTCTTGTGGGCCGTGTAGCTCTACGTCCACGCGGATGTGGTCCGGGAGGCCTCCGACGAAGAGCTCGGCGTGCTGGAGAGCCGTGACGCCAGGCGCGTGGCAAGCCAGGGCCTGAAAGCGGTCTGTGAAGTCCTGCATCGAGGAGGTGAATGGTAGGCGGCCCAACTCCGCTAATCTGCTCCCTTGGATCGGCGGCCCGAAGCGTAGGAGGCAAAGCTCGCAGAACTTCTCCCACGCGGGCATGCCTCCCGTGTCCTTCTCGAGGGCGTAGTACCATGTCTGTGCCGTGCCGCGGAGGTGATAAGAGGCGAGCCGCGTGCGATCCGACGCCAGCGTGCTTTGGCCTCGAAAGAACTAGTCACATTGATTGAGCCAATTCAGAGGATCGCCCGTGCCTTCGTAGGTGGCGAACTCCACCTTGCAGTAGCGTGGCGGCTGCTGGTCGTGGCTGTGGGCGGGGTATGCTTCCTCGTGGCGGCCCAACAACGATGCGGAAAGGCCGGTGTAGCCCGATGGCCCGTTGAAGTGGCCGGCCGAGGGCAACGCCGGCGGTGACGGCACGGTCGGCGGAACCGAGGATGTCGTGTAAACCGGCGCCGTGAGCCACGCCGGCAGTGGGGACGGCGATGGGGGAAAACTGATCTGGGTGATGGGCACCCCTTGTATCGACGTTGATGGAGCTTGGGCCAAGGTGGCCGGTAACGACGCCGGCGGCCATGGCGGCTGATGTGGAATTGGGGCGGGCGCGAAGGAGCCCGGTGGCGGTGGCCCATAGGGGCTCGCGAGAAACGTGCGGATGCCCACGACCACCATGTGAGGTCCTGGAGGGCCGAGGTCATCTCCTCGGGGGTGTAGACGGCGGCGTGGGGGAAGCGGCAGAGGAGATCGGCCCAGAGATGCCCGACGCGACCGTCGTGGAGGTTGTTAGACATGATCGAGCCCGAGACAACTGATACCAGATTGATAGAATTTGAGCTCCTACCAGGCCTAGGGCGTAGGTTGTAGGGGTGGAAGGGAGGATGGCGGAGAGCTGGGCGCGAGCGGCAGCGCGACGGCGCCGTGGTCGCGCGAGGGAGGAGGAGGCGACCCAGGGGCAAGGTGGCTAGGGTTAGAGAACTCCAACTCTTGAAGAAGTCGGCAACAAATATATCTATTGCTTAATTCCAAATATCTCCTTACAACTCTTTATATAATAAAGATAAAATGGGCTAAGCCCCATTAGGCCCACTAATTGGCTTCTTCCGGCTGTAGGTTATGCCGGTCATAACAGTAAAAATTTGTAGTCCACTCAGAGAGTGGTACTAGTACTGGTGTTCATCTATGTTTTAGATTGCTTTTGTTCAATAGTGCAAAGAACCCCTTTTTCATTAAAACATCATGAGTAATTTATATAGGTAGTTTTCGGTCTTGGTGTAACTATGTGCGAGATCTAAATTACATGTTAGGTATCACAACATTGACTTTTTTTTCTCGGATAGTTCGTAAACTATAACTAAAAAGAATTTAGTACTACACAAGCGAAGTACCATGACAGAAAGATCAATTTCAAGCAAAAGACTCACTGATTCAGTCAACTTGTAAAAAATTGGAGATGCATAGAGAGACAAAGGCGTCATTGATTTTGGGGAAAATATAGTGAACTATAAAAAATATATAATGCATCAGCAGAGGAGAGCACTCTATGACGATGGAACGGGAGCATGTGCTGCAGCTCAGATTGGCTAGTTCCCTATTTACCGAGAGTCCTGCTCCGGTGCTCCGCTCCTGGTGAAGTTGAGGGGTTATTATATTTTTTTTCCTTTTTCTATCTTAGGCCCGCCGAAACCCATATCTAGCCCGCGTATACCCTTATGTATAGATACGTACCTATACGGCGCGTTTGAAAAAAAAAGTCACGTGACCAGATCGATCCTATCTTGCTGGCCCACATCGTGCATGAGGTGTTATTCCTGCATCTAATTAGGTTAGGCGCCGGCGCGCCGCCGGCGGACGGATGGCGGACGGAGCGTGCGACTATCGTCTCTGCCATCTCCGGTGAGTTCGTTGCCGCATAAGGTTTCCAGAATCACGGAGGGTACCCTCTATTCCCTGTGAGGCTAGTGTTAGGGGCAACCTAGGGTTAGGGGCTCCGCCCCACCGATCGATCGTATCGAGGGACAACCTAGGGTTAGGGGCTCTGGCGCGTGGGGCGGTTCTTCATCCACTTCATCTGGCGCATCGACCAGTGCAGTGGGGTGGGCTTTATCCGTCGGCACATCTATCAGCGTGGTAGATTGATTCGTTCTTGTTTAAGTTCATGACATTGGCAGAAATATGATTAATATATCGTTTGTTTGTGTTCTTTGTTAATGTACTAAAGTAATGTACTGTTGTAGGAAATGGCTGAATCTACGTCAGGTATTTTGGAGGTAGAGAAGGAACCTGGGTTGGAGTTTCCTGCAGATGGGTCAGATGATTCAAGTGAAGGTGTTGGCGATTGGATAGATCAATCTATGTCAGGTAGTAAAGAATTATCTGTAGATTCAATGTCAAATGCTGGTGATAAATCTGAGCATGTGAGCACTTATGTTATTAATGTAAGTTATTTTATTTGATCCAATTATTAGGGATAGCAAAATAATTATGTTAACGTTAAAATTACAACATTATTCATGATACCAATTTATGTAGATGGACATAGACAATGATAAGGAGGAAAGCAATTCTGAGTCTCTGTTCGAGGAATACAATAATGAGATACATAGAGTGTACTAATTATTTGTGAAGCAACGAAGTAAATGACCATTAGTGGATGAGTAATTGTATTATTATTTTATGCAGGAAATAGCTGGTCTTTAAAACATGTACGACTACTATGGTGAGTCAGACATGGAGAGTGATATTTTTGGTGGAACAGATTCTGGGGAGTCAAAGGAGAAGAACATTATGGAGGTAAGATTTATGGATATGTTTGTTGTGAAGAATTATCTAGGACCCGGTTGTTGAATATAAAATTATGTAGGTTTTTATTGCTTTTCTCTACAAGTGCAGGCCCCGGTTGATGATGTGAGCTGGAATGTCAATGATGTTAGCAAAGCTGAGGATAAGATGAACAAGTTGATGGAGATAAAGGAGATGACTTTTCCTTGCGAAGCAGCTGCTTTTGTATTCTACAACAGCTACGCTAAAGATAATGGATTTAGCATCAGAAAGGACAAGGTCAGATATAGCAACAAGCGTACGAAACATTTGGTTTACAAACGTTATTTGTGTTCGAGGGAAGGTGAGCGTGATAAGAGGTTGATGACCAGGGAGGAACGAAGTCGGAGGCTCAGAGCTTTGTCCTAATGCAAGTGTGGGGCTCATCTGACAGTGAAGCTTAATGCAAAACTTGGCGTATGGTACGTTGAAAGTTTTGAGCCAAATCACAGTCATGTGTTAGCAAGACCGGATGAAGTACCTTTTCTTTGGTCGCATAGAAAAATAAAAGAGTACCAGAAGGCTGAGATATTAGCTATGGGAGCCGCAGGAATTAGAAAGCACATCATAATGGACTCCATGATCAGCAAAAGTGGATGGTACGATGGTGTTGGGTACGTCAGGAGGGATATGTACAACCTTTGCAGCAAGGAGAAGACAAAACTACTAGCGAAAGGTGATGCTGCCACGACCATTGGCATTATGGCTAGCAGAAAGGAGAGGGACCCCAGCTTTTATTTTGACTATGACTTAGATGAAGAAGGACGGCTGAAAAGAATGTTCTGGTGTGATTCCCAGTCTATACAGGACTATGAGGACTATGGGGATGTCCTTGTGTTTGACAGCACGTACAAGATGAATCGATATGATATGCCATTCATACCTTTTGTCGGTTTGAACAATCACCGTACGACTACTGTTTTTGGTTGTGCCATAGTTTCGGATGAGATAGAAGAAACATATGTGTGGCTATTGCAAACATTTCTCAAGGCAATGTGTCAGAAGATGCCTCGGAGTGTAATCACGGATGCTGACTCGGTGATGATTAGGGCAATACGCAGAGTATTTCCAGATGTCTGGCACCGAATATGTACTTGGCATATTGAGAAAAATATGAATGTCCATCTTAGTAGTAAGTCCTTGGGAGAGTTTCGCTCTATGTTGTACTACACTACGTCGAAATCCGTATTTGAGCAGAGATGGCAAGCGTTCTTAAGGAAATGGCAGTCGAAGAAAACCAAAACTTGGTTGAGAAGGATGTATAGGAAGAGGGGCATGTGGCTGCAGCGTATCTGGCTGATGGTTTTTGGCTTGGTATGAAAAGCAACCAGCGAAGTGAAAGTCTAAATTCCTGCCTTCACTTGCACCTTGATGGAGAGATGACTTTAGTGGATATGATATTGCATTATAATAATTGCATCAACCGCATCCGTGAGAACGAGGCGCGAGATGACTGCATGGCCTCACAGACTATACCAGTGCCCGTAACTAGATGTAGGGAACTGGAGGTAGCTGCTTCGCACAAGTTCACCCCGGCTAACTTCTATATGTTGCAGGATGATCTGAAGAAAGTTGGTGGCCTACTGACTATTGAAAAAAAGCTAGGATCTGGATCAGAAATATTTGTCATCGCATGGCATGATAACCGAAAGAGACAGTTCACCGTGGAATATACACCGGAAAATCCAAAGAATCTATAAAGTGCAGCTGCAGAAGAATGATTAGAAAAGGTCTACTGTGCAAGCATATATTCCACGTTCTGAACGAATTGCATATATATAGAATTCCAGATTGTTGTGTTCTTTGTCGGTTGACAAAAGACGCAAGGCACGGTCTTCCTGCAAGGCGCACTAGTGATTTGTTCGGAGTAGGATGGTAGGGGCTGGGGAAAGATTGAAATATAGCCATGTCAGTGTGCTAGCTTCAGAAGCTATGCATGAGGCATGCAAACACCCCTCCCTTTGGGATCAGTTGCAGGAAAGTTTGAAGGCTGTGATATCTAAGGCTATTGAGTACAATCAGAAGGAGGAGTTGGCAATTGTTCCTATTTGTCTAAGCTCGTTAGCGGTTGAACACGTAGAGGATCATGAAAGAAACATCGTTAAGGTTCAGGATCCTTTAAAAGTATCGAGCAAAGGTGCACAGAAGCATAGCTCGAAAGATGAGGAATAGGATTAAAGTCCAAAGTCTAAAAATGGGAGACCATCATCATTTGACGAACATAGAATCAAGTGCGGCGCTTTCAAGGAACGAGGACACAGCAAACGCAGCAAGCATTACAAACTTAACCAGAAGTGTTACCAAACTACATTGAATATATAAATAATGAACTTGTCAAACTTATTGAAATTTTGTGTTTTCATGTGCAGGAAGGTGGTATAGGAACATCACTAGAGGAGTTATTTGAGTTAATATTGTTAGAAAATCTATAAATTTGGTGGCACAGTTTTTAAAGTTGTAATACAGTTTTGACGTACACTATTATTTTGGTTACGCCGTTGTTGTGTTGTACTGTGTCATTGTCTTACCACGTCTTCGTTTATTTTGGTTTATGATGAAATTTGTGCCATGTCAATTTTGATGATGATATGAATATATTACAAGTTCGATCCGATGTAAAAAGTTTTATGATGTAAAAAAATAAAAAGAATAACACTGAAAATCTAGATGTTTGCATAAAATTGCAACGATTTTTATCCGTGGCTGGCCCACGAAGTAGTTGATTGTTCCCCCGTTAATTTGGGCTGTAATGCTACCTGACCCATGGACTAGTCACGGTCCTGGTAGCCGGGCCTAGGGTTTGCAAAATTTTACTATATAAATGTGCATACCCTCAGTCTCATCTAGGGTTCGTCTGGGCTATGTCCTCTCGCCGTGTGACTGATCGGCGGCTGCAGGCGCACGCAAACTCATCGGCTGGGATGGATCCGACGGAAGGCGCTGAGGGATGGGCGAAGCTTACATCTGTTGTCCATTACGACTGCGGGGAGATTAAGAAAGGCGCACCGCCAACCCTAGATGAGACGGTTAGTTCTTCAAAATCTTTCTTTCTGTTTCATTTCTACGCAACTTACGCAGTATCTGATATTTTGCAATTTAGGATATTAATGAGGACCTGTTGCCCCACTTTGTTGATGCTTTGCCGCAATATGAGTATGATCCTGCTTACAATGGTATTGAGCGCAAAACCAAAAATAGATGCGACCACTCGGTGTTCCCTGCTCGTCGTGTCTGTAAAGATGGTTGTGATGCTGGTAAACGGTTTCTGGGTTGTCCATATGAGGTTTTACCCTATATCCTTGTGTTATGTACTTCATTGAAAATATATTAAGATATCACACAACAAATATAACTTTTTTCATTATGTCAGGGATTACATAAGTACGGACATGTCGAATGGGTAGAAGATGAATGGAAAGGAAGAAAAAGATATGTGATTGGGCAACTAGCCGAAAAGAACAACAAGATATTGATGGCAAAAGAAGAGGCTGAGAAAACTCTGAAGACACATTTGAAAATGCAAAATAAACTATTAAAATGTAAGGACAACATTATTTGTTTCCTTGTGACAATGTGTGTTGCAATGTTTGGACTTTTAGTAGCCATCATGTACAAGTGGCAAGATGCAAAGTAGCAAGTTACAAAAGAGGAGTTTTTTTACACTCTAATAATAAACCAGCTGTGTCTTTTTCGTCATATAACAATATATGAGTAGCCTTAAGTGCATATAATAAAAGAAAATAGTTGAGGTCATTATGTTACATAGTTGATCAACAAAAACAAGTTATAATGGCTAGGAAACCTTCTTCGGGACTAAAATCTAACCACTCTAACTTGAAAATTCTAATCATCTATGCTTTCATTACTTGTTCATCTTTGAAACGATCTCGTGAACTTTCTTTTTCCCGGCATCTAATTTGTTGGACGGCGACAACATCATTTCTCTGCGACGACACGTCTCCTCCTTGCGTTAACCGTGGCCTACAAATTAGTAGAAATCGCGGTGATTTGAAATTTATTAAAGATGAAACGTTTAGTTTGTAATCATACCTGGGAAAATTCTCCTGTCATCCGTTCACCATCCCAATGCTCCATGCATTCGATGACAAATAATCCACAAGAGTTTCTGTTATAAAGGTATAAGAGTAGAAAGATTAATACAGTGCTCATGTTCGTTCTGTCGTACAGAATATGATGTATCATTTACTCACCCATCCCGCTGCTGCGGCATCTCATACTCTTTAATTGGCCACTTTGAAACATCCAGATATCGACCATCTGTAGTTGCATTTGCCACTTACATGTCTTGTCCAATTTGGCTACGCTGTAAAAATATCAGGGTTAAATGCGCAACACATTTTGACAAAAAAATAAGGACAATATATTCTCCACATACTAGTGCCTCGACGGTCTCCAAAGTTAAGTCCAGAGGATATAGCAAGTCCAGAACTTGGAACACTTGCTTTGGCATGTGCATGACCACCATCATCCAGTGTGTATTGCCAATATTCAAGGAAAAATAAGTCTACAAAAAACTCATATTATTAAATATCCGATGGATTTTTAGATGTATATTATTAAATATCCGATGGATAATATAACATACCTTTTTACGAACTATATATTCTTCCAACACTCTACCAACTATTCCAGATTTTTGCATCTCATTATCCATGTTCATGGTGGACTCTTCTACTTTGTCTCCAGCAATTGCACGGTCTACTAGAAATTTAGATCTCCATGCTGGACATAAAAACGGTCATGCCCAACCCGGAGGGCTAAATGTCCAATGTACGCATCTATTACCTGCGACATACATCATTGAATAAAGTATTTGCGACACACAAAACATAAATTTAATGTATTGGCATTATATTAAAGTATTGCCAGTAAGTGAAGTTAGCACTTACATCATCAAACAACCATTTACGGTCTAGAACAACACGTAGTCTTTCTGTACTAACTTCATTTCCACGGGAGTTCTTGTATAAACTTTTTTTCTTGTGCTATTCTGACCGAGATACGAGCTCAAGAAATACGACGGTGGCATCTATTTGTTGTGGAGTAAAATTAGTACATGAATCAATGTTGCAATTTGCATCTATTTTATCATCAAAATCGAGAACTGCATATATAAATGAAAAACTGAATTAGTATATTTGAATGCAAGACATGTTTACAAGTTTTATTAAACAATTCAAACATGAACTTTACCTTTTGTAGTAGCTCCGCGGACTAAACGCTTGATCGGTTTGTCAAGAGCATAAGGAGACTGAAACTTTTTTGGGACTGTACGCTTCCGTTTCCCAGTTAACTCATCTTCCTTTCGGCTATCAGCTGCTTGACAGTCATTTGCTACACCATTATTTAATTGTGCCATAGACATAAACTTAGTAACAGAAACAACAGAAATATCAATATCAGATTCTTCTTTTACTGGTTCTACATTATCAATAATAAAAGGGTTATCCGGTGTGCTGCCAAGTGCACCAATCCTCTTGTCCGGTATAGGATCATTCACACGATTCATCTTGCTAAGTGGTGTATGGCCATTTACGCCATTATGTGCAGGTGCCTTCTCATGTGTGCCATGCTCAGGAACTTCGGTAGGCGCTGTCGCACCAATGCACTCGACCTCTTCTTCGGAATCGCTATCTTTCTTGTACACAAACTCTTTTTTTTCACGAGGTCCATTTTGAAAAGAACCAGCATCTTCTTCCTCTTCCAATTCTGCTGAAGCCGCTGCATCCATAGGTTTGTACGTCACGCTTTCCTTGTTGAACAGTTCCAATGTTCTCTACAAGACATGGAAATGTAAGAGCACAACCAAATGTTCATCTATAATGACCTTAACTATGTAGTTTAGTATCTCACCTGAGCACATAAATCAGCTATAGGAGTCAACATTTTATGCAATTGTGTGTCCAAGTGATCTGTCACCCGCTTAAACAAAAGCTCCAACTGATCATTACCAATTTGTTGTGTACCATTGATCTTCGTATGCGGAACACTAACCGGCTTGGCCTTTTGCTTACGAGCGGGCATAGGATCTGCCATCAATGGCTCTTGCATACGATATTCTTCAGTGATATTATCTTCTATCTGCATGATGGTACAAATGATACAAGCTGTAAGTCCTGCATATTTTATTTACATGAGTCATAATCTAAAAAGACAATATATGAGGGAAGCCAAAAAATATTACCTTGACGTTACCACGACCACGCCCATTCTCGTAGTCGAAATTGTCTCTCTTTGTGGCAGCGGCTTCGTTCCAATTCCTCATGAGGGGGCGTATGGACATTTTAGGATTAAATGCACATTCGCCTTCCTGAGGTAGCACTTTCTCCCAGTACAAGTACTACATTTTAATAAATATAAGCAAATTCGCTATAGCACAGACATCATAGAGTATAAATGCGAAAACAAATGAGTACGAAAATAAAACCTGCAATAGTCCAAGATTTCCTTTCGGCCAATGATGGATTATTTTTCCTTTTGTCCCAATCCTGATGCTGCCCATTAGAACCCTCCTCGTTAAAGCATTCCAATTAATCTTGCACATTCTGTTAACATCATCAACTAATGCATAGAACTGCTTCGGAACAATCTCTGTCACCATAGGCGCAATAACTGTTCCAAGTAGCACTAGCACCACCTTTCGCAGAAAGTCGTCATCGGCAATTTTATTTTTAATGATGTCAGTGATTAAATCATCAATTACAATGTTTCCAGTAGATTTGCTCAGAAAGTGTGTGGGGACGCGATCCTTCACGTCCTCTCCTTCTTTAGTAAGTATGTCTGCTGCTGAAAAACCTCCATTCTCGAGACCAAGGATACACTCTACGTCGACAGGCCCAATAGAGATTGACCCATTTGTCTCTTCTATGGCGAATGTACCTGTTGTAGGGTCAAAAGCCTCGAGCATGAACCTTCAACAATAATTACCATGAATCAGTATATAGGAGAAAAACATATGTACAATGGTAGAACAGAAATATTTGCATTAGTACCTTATTAGGATTGTGCGCATCTTCGTAGATGGCATCATCATCATACTACGCAGATTCGTTTGGGCTAGTCTAGCCCGTTGAGCGATGGAAAGACCCGCCACTAACTTACACCATTTTTCGATGTTGCAACAAATATCCCCCTTAAGATCATCCATCCTAAAAACCAAAACACAATTAATATATTGGCGAGACACTAATATGTAGACTGTATTAATGCATGCGATATGAGTTACTCACTACACACATAAAATGACGATACTATTTTCTATAAACATGTATGGTCATATCTAAATGAACTAGTGAATCTACAGGGCCTAAAAATATTGATAACAGTCGTCCTAGTTGGCTTGTGTCTTCACCGGCAAGCGTCCACTCTACCATTAACAACAAATAACAATGGATAGAATTTCTGCGCGATTCAATAGTATTTAAAAACGAGAAATCACTACAACCGCACAAGGATACAATTAAACATAAATATAAGGGAAAGTAGTATCGGATCTTAGAACTCTAAGTCATGAACCGACTAGCCTACCACTTTCAAAGATCAGAGGAAGATGTACCTAAAATAAAACTACTGATGCGCAGGATTAGAGGTTTACCTGAACGAACTCTGTAGAGGAGGAACGACCACTGTGGAGGAACAAGGCCGTCGAATCTGCGCCGCGGAATTAGGTGCCCACGGGGTCAAAGGGGCTGCGAGTCGACTAGCGGATTATGACGGCGTTTAGGGTTAGGAGGAGGAAGCGATCGTGGGGTTTAATATTCGGTTTAGTTAGAAATATTTCTACTCGGCCGGTCCTTCTTGGGCCAATAAAGGCCTCTGGACTCATCCCGTCCGACATATTAAGGGCCGGCCGAAGTTTCTTTTCGTCAGACCGAAGTTTTTTGTTATCTTTTTTGATATAAATTTTATAAAATCCTTAAATTTCGAACTTTCAATTATATGAAAATAACTATATATTTCACATCAGTGGTTGTCATGTAACATGTATACGAAGTTTGAAATTTTTTATAGAAGGTCGGAAAAAATGACAACTTAGAAACAAGTCGTTTCGTCTAACTTGAAACATCTTTTCTAAGCATGTGAATTTTTTGACCTTCATTAAATTTTCTAATTTTTTTACACATGGTGACACAACCAATCTAAGACACATGGGCATGGTTTTACATTTTTTTGAATTTTTTTACATTTCTATTGCCCCGGTCAAATTTAGGTCAAAAAACTAAGACATTCGAACAAATATAATGCCTTATGATATGCAAGATCTCTTTCAAAGTTCTAGCAATATACAAACCGCATGCTATACCTCCATATTAACAACATATAAAAATATGGTATCAAAATTTAAAAGTTAACTTGCTCAAAATTCAAATTTTATTTGGAGGTGATTCAGTATTTTCAAATTTCTACATGTACCAAGTTTTGAATCTGAAAAAAACTCTACAAATGGAAAATGTGTCCCTTGGAGTCCTTCAAACAATGGTAAAAACCTCATGAAATTAGACATACACAACTCCTAAATCCAAATCTGAATTTTTAGGTCAAATTCGCGTCGAACGGAGAGAACGCATATGTACGAACCAAGCTGACCTAACAATATATCCATGATTAAACCACATCTTGTGGACCTAAAAATGATTTTTGCCAAAACAAATTAGGTTGCAATGATGTAGATGTAGATCAATATTTCAATGTTTTGACTATATTGACCAAAATTTGACTTGAGGTAAAATTTGAGCAAACAATCATTTGAAAATGAACAAAGTGGTCACATTCCAACTAAATGACCCCAAATACCATACCATGTTGGTGAAATACAAATTTTATTCAAATTTTTGAACTACCTTTATAAAATATAGTTGAATTTCAATTATTAAAATGGAAAATGGTATTTGAAATCATAATTGGACCAAAAATCCCAAAATATGAAATGTGTGCTATGACAAGATACACCTACATGCCAAATCTTAGACCATTCTGAGAAAGTATGCCATGGAGTTGGGCATCTCCTAGGTAATTTAGGGTACTTATACATGAGACTCACACTTGAAACCAAGTGTGAGAGAGCAACCTCAACTTTCATTCAACAAACTCAAGGTTTATTATTTTTTGTGCAAACTAGGGTACAATGTAAGACACATGGCCAATGTTTTACTTTTTTTTTGATTTTTTTTAATTTCTAGTGCCCTGCCAAAGTTTGGTCAAAATCGCGTCGAACAAATATAATGCATTATGATGTGCAAGCTCTCTTTTAAAGTTCTACCAATGTACAAACCAGCATGCTATACCTCCATATTAACAACATATAAAAATATGGTATCAAAATTTGAAAGTTAACTTGCTCAAAATTCAAATTTGATTTGGAGGTGATTTAGTATTTTCAAATTTCTACATGCACCAAGTTTTGAATCTGAAAAAACTCTACAAACAAATAATGTGGCCCCTACATTTCTTCAAACAATGGTGAAAACCCTCATGGAATTCAGACAAACATAGCTCCTCAAATCCAAATCTGATTTTTTCTAAAATTCATGTCAAAACCACCTATTTGATGTGTTTAACCGAATTTTCAAATTTGTACATGCACCAAGTTTTGAATCTGAAAAAACTCTACAAATAAATAATGTGGCTTCTATAGTCCTTCGAACATTGGTGAAACCCTCATGCAATTCAGACAAACACAGCTCGTCAAATTCAAATCTGAATTTTTATCAAAAAATTCTGAAAACTAGTCGGAATCTGCAAAATATTTAAAAATGATAAAAACAAGAGTAAAAAACCTAAGTACATAAAAATATTACATTTATTTTACATACATTTATCGAATCTTTATTACAAGCTATATTACAACTTACAAGTAATATTGAAATAATAACAAAATGTTTAAAAAAAAGGAACTCAACCCAGCCAGGCCTTCTGCCCGGACAAGCTACCTACGACCGAACTAGGACCTCTTTCAGCCCATTATGTCCCAACGCCGCACGACGTCAGACGGGTCGGACGGCTGGGAGTTTAGTCCCACCTCACCAACTGGAGAGGATTCTGACCAGCTTAAATAGCCGCGCGTTCGGCTGCTATCAACAGCCTCTCTGTTCTATCTTACTTGCTATCAGAAATTCTACTTTGGGCCGTTGGGCCTACTGGCATGTCACGGGCCTGCATCCTGGCCATTCATTTGGTTCCTAGTCGTATGCAGGCCGTGATTCCCTTGAGGAATATCCTGCCAGTGGGTGGCCTTTTTTGCTTTATTTGATCTTTTTTGTCCTATATTTTAACATAAATTCATACGTTTTTAATACAAATTTACATGGCATAGTGCATATACAGCACTATCTCTGCACTTAAATGGCCCAAACCATTTCAAATTTTGAAACACTACTACAATTTGCTACACCTATCAAAACCTTCCAATTTAGAATTGACGCAATGAAATACATTTTTCTAACTGGCAGCACAACTATCATGGCACAACACAGATACATATATAAGAAACAAGCAATTAAGAGCATGTAACCATAACCTTACTAGCATCATAATAACATAGTAGTCTTACAGGAACTTCATCCTACCATCACAAGGTTACCACTTATAACCACAGTACCAAAAGAACATAGTTCTCAACAACTTCTACCTAGTTAACCAGTTCGACATATTAACCATATATACATAAACATCATCGCTATACTGATGATGTGACCATACATACTAGCAGCTAATATCAATATTCACTCCTCTTCAGTCTCGGAGTCGCTGAACACAAACTCATCTGGCTGAAGGACCCCGAGTAGAGCTTCGTGCCTGCCACGATC